>JANJGN010000176.1:1045000-1055652 GCA_026770705.1 Isurus oxyrinchus
CTCTCTGTTCCTTCTCTCTCTCTCTGTTCCTTCTCTCTCTCTCTGTTCCTTCTCTCTCTCTCTGTTCCTTCTCTCTCTCTCTGTTCCTTCTCTCTCTCTGTTCCTTCTCTCTCTCTCTGTTCCTTCTCTCTCTCTCTGTTCCTTCTCTCTCTCTCTGTTCCTTCTCTCTCTCTGCTCCTTCTCTCTCTCTCTGTTCCTTCTCTCTCTCTCTGTTCCTTCTCTGTCTCTCTCTGTTCCTTCTCTATCTCTCTGTTCCTTCTCTCTCTCTCTGTTCCTTCTCTCTCTCTCTGTTCCTTCTCTCTCTCTCTGTTCCTTCTCTCTCTCTCTGTTCCTTCTCTCTCTCTCTGTTCCTTCTCTGTCTCTCTGTTCCTTCTCTCTCTCTCTGTTCCTTCTCTCTCTCTCTGTTCCTTCTCTCTCTCTCTGTTCCTTCTCTCTCTCTCTGTTCCTTCTCTCTCTCTCTGTTCCTTCTCTCTCTCTGTTCCTTCTCTATCTCTCTGTTCCTTCTCTCTCTCTCTCTGTTCCTTCTCTCTCTCTCTCTCTGTTCCTTCTCTCTCTCTCTGTTCCTTCTCTATCTCTCTGCTCCTTCTCTCTCTCTCTGTTCCTTCTCTCTCTCTCTCTCTGTTCCTTCTCTCTCTCTCTGCTCCTTCTCTATCTCTCTGTTCCTTCTCTCTCTGTTCCTTCTCTCTCTCTCTGTTCCTTCTCTCTCTCTCTGTTCCTTCTCTCTCTCTCTCTGTTCCTTCTCTCTCTCTCTGTTCCTTCTCTCTCTCTGTTCCTTCTCTCTCTCTCTGTTCCTTCTCTCTCTCTCTCTCTGTTCCTTCTCTCTCTCTCTCTCTGTTCCTTCTCTCTCTCTCTCTGTTCCTTCTCACTCTCTCTGTTCCTTCTCTCTCTCTCTGCTCCTTCTCTCTCTCTCTGTTCCTTCTCTCTCTCTCTGTTCCTTCTCTCTCTCTCTGTTCCTTCTCTCTCTCTCTGTTCCTTCTCTCTCTCTCTGTTCCTTCTCTCTCTCTGTTCCTTCTCTCTCTCTCTGTTCCTTCTCTCTCTCTCTGTTCCTTCTCTCTCTCTCTCTGTTCCTTCTCTCTCTCTCTCTGTTCCTTCTCTCTCTCTCTCTGTTCCTTCTCTCTCTCTGTTCCTTCTCTCTCTCTGTTCCTTCTCTATCTCTCTCTGTTCCTTCTCTCTCTCTCTGTTCCTTCTCTCTCTCTCTGTTCCTTCTCTCTCTCTCTGTTCCTTCTCTCTCTCTGTTCCTTCTCTCTCTCTCTGTTCCTTCTCTCTCTCTGCTCCTTCTCTCTCTCTCTGTTCCTTCTCTATCTCTCTCTGTTCCTTCTCTCTCTCTCTGTTCCTTCTCTCTCTCTGTTCCTTCTCTCTCTCTGTTCCTTCTCTCTCTCTCTCTGTTCCTTCTCTCTCTCTCTGTTCCTTCTCTCTCTCTCTGTTCCTTCTCTCTCTCTCTGTTCCTTCTCTCTCTCTCTGTTCCTTCTCTCTCTCTGTTCCTTCTCTCTCTCTGTACCTTCTCTCTCTCTCTGTTCCTTCTCTCTCTCTCTGTTCCTTCTCTATCTCTCTCTGTTCCTTCTCTCTCTCTCTGTTCCTTCTCTCTCTCTCTGTTCCTTCTCTCTCTCTGTTCCTTCTCTCTCTCTGTTCCTTCTCTCTCTCTCTGTTCCTTCTCTCTCTCTCTGTTCCTTCTCTCTCTCTCTGTTCCTTCTCTCTCTCTCTGTTCCTTCTCTCTCTCTCTGTTCCTTCTCTCTCTCTCTGTTCCTTCTCTCTCTCTCTGTTCCTTCTCACTCTCTCTGTTCCTTCTCTCTCTCTCTGTTCCTTCTCTCTCTCTCTGTTCCTTCTCTCTCTCTCTGTTCCTTCTCTATCTCTCTGTTCCTTCTCTCTCTCTGTTCCTTCTCTCTCTCTGTTCCTTCTCTCTCTCTCTGTTCCTTCTCTCTCTCTCTGTTCCTTCTCTCTCTCTCTGTTCCTTCTCTCTCTCTCTGTTCCTTCTCTCTCTCTCTGTTCCTTCTCTGTCTCTCTCTGTACCTTCTCTCTCTCTCTGTACCTTCTCTCTCTCTCTGTTCCTTCTCTCTCTCTCTGTACCTTCTCTCTCTCTGTTCCTTCTCTCTCTCTCTGTTCCTTCTCTCTCTCTCTGTTCCTTCTCTCTCTCACTGTTCCTTCTCTCTCTCTGTTCCTTCTCTCTCTCTGTTCCTTCTCTATCTCTCTGTTCCTTCTCTCTCCCTCTGTTCCTTCTCTCTCTCTCTGTTCCTTCTCTCTCTCTGTTCCTTCTCTCTCTCTGTTCCTTCTCTCTCTCTCTGTTCCTTCTCTCTCTCTCTGCTCCTTCTCTCTCTCTCTGCTCCTTCTCTCTCTCTCTCTGTTCCTTCTCTCTCTCTCTGCTCCTTCTCTCTCTCTCTCTGTTCCTTCTCTCTCTCTCTGTTCCTTCTCTCTCTCTGTTCCTTCTCTCTCTCTCTGTACCTTCTCTCTCTCTCTGTACCTTCTCTCTCTCTCTGTTCCTTCTCTCTCTCTCTGTTCCTTCTCTCTCTCTGTTCCTTCTCTCTCTCTCTGTACCTTCTCTCTCTCTCTGTACCTTCTCTCTCTCTCTGTTCCTTCTCTCTCTCTCTGTTCCTTCTCTCTCTCTCTGCTCCTTCTCTCTCTCTCTCTGTTCCTTCTCTCTCTCTCTGTTCCTTCTCTCTCTCTCTGCTCCTTCTCTCTCTCTCTGCTCCTTCTCTCTCTCTCTCTGTTCCTTCTCTCTCTCTCTGTTCCTTCTCTCTCTCTCTGTTCCTTCTCTCTCTCTCTGCTCCTTCTCTCTCTCTCTGCTCCTTCTCTCTCTCTCTCTGTTCCTTCTCTCTCTCTGTTCCTTCTCTCTCTCTCTGTTCCTTCTCTCTCTCTCTGTTCCTTCTCTCTCTCTCTGTTCCTTCTCTCTCTCTCTGTTCCTTCTCTCTCTCTCTCTGTTCCTTCTCTCTCTCTCTCTGTTCCTTCTCTCTCTCTCTGTTCCTTCTCTCTCTCTCTGTTCCTTCTCTCTCTCTCTCTGTTCCTTCTCTCTCTCTCTGTTCCTTCTCTCTCTCTCTGTTCCTTCTCTCTCTCTCTGCTCCTTCTCTCTCTCTCTGCTCCTTCTCTCTCTCTCTGCTCCTTCTCTCTCTCTCTCTGTTCCTTCTCTCTCTCTGTTCCTTCTCTCTCTCTCTGTTCCTTCTCTCTCTCTCTGTTCCTTCTCTCTCTCTCTGCTCCTTCTCTCTCTCTCTGCTCCTTCTCTCTCTCTCTCTGTTCCTTCTCTCTCTCTCTGTTCCTTCTCTCTCTGCTTCTCTCTCTGTTTCTTCTACTCCTTCTCACTCTCTGGCTCATTCCCCCTCTCTCTTTGCCCCCGCGCAAACTTCTGCCCCCACAAATCCCCCCCCCGCAAACTTACCCCCTGCGCAAATTTTGCCCCCCGCAAATTTGCCCCCCTACATATTTACCGCCACGCAAATTTTGCCCCCCACAATTTACCCCCTCCGCAAATTTCTGCACCCGTAATTTCCCCCCTCCCGCAAACTTACCTACCCCCGCAAATTTCTGCCCCCACAAATCCCCCCCCACAAATTTACACCCCGCTAATTTTGCCCCTGCACAAATTTCTGCCCCCCCCCCCCACAAATTTACCCCCTGCAAATTTTGCCCCTGTGCAAATTTCTGCTCCCACTAATTCCCCCCCCGCAAACTTACCCCCTGCGCAAATTTTGCCCCCGCAAATTTAACCCCCCCACAAATTTACCGCCGTGAAAATTTTGCCCCCCCCACAAATTTACCCCCCGTGCAAATTTTGCCCCACCTGCAATTCCTCCCACACATATTCCCCCCCACCAATTTCGCCTCTCGCAAATTACTGCACCCCCAAATTTCCCCGTGCAAATTTCTGCCCCCACAAATTCCCCCCGCAAACTTACCCCCTGCGCAAATTTTGCCCCACAAATTTACCGCCACACAAATTTTGCCCCCCCACAAATTTACCCCCCGACAAATTTGCCCCTCCGCAAATTTCTGCACCTGCAAATTTACCCCCCCAACACAAATTTACCGCCGTGCAAATTTTTTGCTTCCCGCAAATTTACCCCCATGCAAATTTTGCCTCCTGCAAATTTTGCCCCACCTGCAATTCCTCCCACGCATATTCCCCCCCCCACCAATTTCACCTCCCGCAAATTACTGCACCCCGCAAATTTCCCCCCTGCAAATTTCAGCCCCCTGCATATTCACCCCACTGCAAATTTTGCCCCCCTGCAATTCCTCCCACGCATATTTCCCCCCATGCAATTTCAACCCCCAGCAAATCCCCCCCGGCAATTTTTCCCCCTGCATTTCCACCCCCCACGTCCGCAATTTTTCACCTGCAACGGATACATTGCTATTTCTTGTTCTCTCTGGTTATAGCTCCTGTCCGAGGACTCCTGACGGTGAAATGATTCCCTCTCTGCATCGGCTGAAGCTGCAACTTCCAAATCCATTCTCCCTGGGACAGAGAGATGGACAGGAATGGAAATTGATTCAAATAAAGCATAAAGATGATTGAAACACAAAAACACACAGCAAGATCCCACCGCTCCTCTCACTCACAGCCACAATCTCGCTTAGTAGGGTGAGGTGAGGGCAACCATTTTATACTCACGTCCCCTGTTATTAAACCCAGACACTGGGGGCAAAAGATTCCAAATGAGATGAAGATGCACAAACACTGATCCCTCTCCCATTCACTGCCCCCTCCCCCTCTACCTGCTCACTCCAGGGCTGCTGCTGTTTGTACACTAAATATTCACACTGAACTTTTACATATTCACTTCTAACACTCTCACCTCTCTCCCCCTCTCCCTCTCTCTCGCTCTATTTCTCTCCCTCTCTCCCTGTACCTATCTAGCCTCCCCCCCATCTCTACTCCATCTTTCCCTCTCCTGCTCAATAACCCGTCGCTATCTCTGTTTACCTTCTCTTCCTCAGGATCGATCTTGATTGAAAGGCACTCTGCAAAGTTTCTGTCTCACCTTTTTAAATAAAGATGCACTGTGGCCATGTTTAATATTTATCGATGATTTACACAGAGAAATGATGGGGAGAGGAAATGGGAGCAATCCTCAATCAGCCCGTCAGTGAACTGAATTCGGGCAGCCATGGGTGCAGTGCAGGACAGGCTGCAGGCCAGTTACGCACAGCAAGATCCCACAAGCAAGGTGATGTTAGTCAGTTCCCCTGCTCCCCTCCCCCAGAAAAGGCTAATCTCCCTCTTTAAAACTGGGGGCGGGGGTCGGAGCTGATCAGTTTGCAAAGCTTTTGAAGATTTCAGAGAAATTAGTGTGTGGAATTCAAACCCCCTGCCCCCAACCCCCGACCATCCAATTCACCATCTGGCCTTCAGCATAGCAAATATCATAATAAATAAATAATCTACAGACAAACAAGCCTTTACCCAGCGTCACGTTTAAAAGTTCAATTCCAGGGCCTCAGCAATGTTGGAAAGTCAACACATCAATGTTTACTATTGTAGTGCACAGCAGGATCCCACAAACAGCCCCACGAGGGACAACGCCACACTGGAGAAACCCCAGATCCTGTCTGTCTGCCTCTCTCATAATGACCCTTCTCCCAATCTGTTCCCCCTCCACACACTATTTCCCTCAATCTCCCCTCTTTCCCACCTCTCCCTCCCTCTCTCTCTGTTTCTCACATGCCAGAATATGGAGAGGCAGAGAGAGAGAGAGAGAGAGAAAACCACAGTCAGGGCCTCAATAAACTCAATTCAAAATGGTTCCCGCACATTTCATTCAAGCCTCAGTTCATCGCAGTGTCTAAAACAGCAGCATTATTCGGGGAAACAGCCTCACGTGAACCAGTTCCACTTCAGGCCCCTCCCACCTGCTTCACCAGTAATCCCCCCCCCCCACCAAAATTAGCCCCCCTCCCCTCAATTTCCACTGGCAAACATTTTGTGGCCTCTCCCCCGCCAATAACCATTGTTCTTCCTGGCAAACTTGTCATTCTCCCCAAACATTCCCTCTGTAAACACCCCCTCCAGCAAATTGCCCCAAATATTACCCACCTGCAAATGTTGTCCCCTAGCAAAATTCATCCCCGCCCCCCCCACAAATTTCTCTCTGTCTCCCTCCCATCTCTCGTTGTGTGACCCTACTGCCCCTCTCTGCCTACCTCCCCTCTCTCCCTGTCTAACTCCTCCAACTCTCTCCTTCTCTAACTGACCCTCTCTCCCCCGCCCTCTGTCTATCTGCACCCCCCCCCCCTCCGTCTCTCTCTGGCTGAGTCTCGCTCCCTCTCTATAATCCCCTCACCCTGATTCCCTCTCTCTAATTCCCTCTCTCTCTCTCTGCCTGACTCCCACTCCCTCTCTATAATCCCCTCACCCTGATTCCCTCTCTCTCTAATTCCCCCCCTCCCTCTCTCTAATTCCCCCCCCCTCCTCTCTCTGGCTGACTCCCACTCCCTCTCTATAATACCCTCACCCTGATTCCCTCTCTCTCTCTAATTCCCCCCCCCCCTCTCTCTCTCTGCCTGACTCCCACTCCCTCTCTATAATACCCTCACCCTGATTCCCTCTCTCTCTCTAATTCCCCCCCCCCCCCCTCCGTCTCTCTCTGGCTGACTCCCACTCCCTCTCTATAATCCCCTCACCCTGATTCCCTCTCTCTCTAATTCCCCCCCCCCCCTCTCTCTGGCTGAGTCTCGCTCCCTCTCTATAATCCCCTCACCCTGATTCCCTCTCTCTCTAATTCCCTCTCTCTCTAATTCCCCCCCCTCTCTCTCTCTGCCTGACTCCCACTCCCTCTCTATAATGCCCTCACCCTGATTCCCTCTCTCTCTCATTCCCCCCTCCCTCTCTCTAATTCCCCCCCCTCTCTCTGGCTGACTCCCACTCCCTCTCTATAATCCCCTCACCCTGATTCCCTCTCTCTCTCTAATTCCCTCTCTCTAATTCCCTCTCTCTCTAATTCCCCTCTCCCCCTCTCTCTGGCTGACTCCCACTCCCTCTCTATAATCCCCTCACCCTGATTCCCTCTCTCTCTCTAATTCCCCCCTCCTCTCTCTCTAATTCCCCCCCCCCTCTCTGCCTGACTCCCACTCCCTCTCTATAATCCCCTCACCCTGATTCCCTCTCTCTCTAATTCCCTCTCTCTCTAATTCCCCCCCCCCCCTCTCTCTGCCTGACTCCCACTCCCTCTCTATAATCCCCTCACCCTGATTCCCTCTCTCTCTAATTCCCTCTCTCTCTAATCCCCCCCTCTCTCTTGTCTAATTCCTCCCTCTCTCTCTTGTCTCATTCCCTCCCCCTCTCTCTCTTGTCTCATTCCCTCCCCCTCTCTCTCTTGTCTAATTCCCCCTCTCTCTCTTGTCTAATTCTCCCCTCTCTCTCTTGTCTAATTCCCCCTCTCTCTCTTGTCTAATTCCCCCCCTCTCTCTCTTGTCTAATTTCTCCCTCTCTCTCTTGCCTAATGCTCTCTCTCTCTTGTCTAATTCCGCCCCCCTCTCTCTTGTCTAATTCCCCCCCTCTCTTGTCTAATTCCCCCCTCTCTCTTGTCTAATTCCCCCCTCTCTCTCTTGTCTAATTCCCCCCTCTCTCTTGTCTAATTCCCCCTCTCTCTCTTGTCTAATTCCCCCTCTCTCTCTTGTCTAATGTCTCCCTCTCTCTCTTGTCTAATTCCCCCCTCTCTCTTGTCTAATTCCCCCCCTCTCTTGTCTAATTCCCCCTCTCTCTCTTGTCTAATTCCCTCCCTCTCTCTTGTCTAATTCCCTCCCTCTCTCTTGTCTAATTCCCCCCTCTCTCTCTTGTCTAATTCCCCCCTCTCTCTTGTCTAATTCCCCCTCTCTCTCTTGTCTAATGTCTCCCTCTCTCTCTTGTCTAATTCCCTCCCTCTCTCTCTTGTCTAATTCCTCCCCCTCTCTCTTGTCTAATTCCCCCCTCTCTCTTGTCTAATTCCCCCCCTCTCTCTTGTCTAATTCCCCCTCTCTCTTGTCTAATTCCCCCCCTCTCTTGTCTAATTCCCCCCCTCTCTTGTCTAATTCCCTCTCCCTCTCTCTTGTCTAATTCCTCCCTCTCTCTCTTGTCTCATTCCCTCCCCCTCTCTCTCTTGTCTAATTCCTCCCTCTCTCTCTTGTCTCATTCCCTCCCCCTCTCTTGTCTAATTCGCCCCCTCTCTCTCTTGCCTAATGCACTCTCTCTCTTGTCTAATTCCGCCCCCCTCTCTCTTGTCTAATTCCCCCCCTCTCTTGTCTAATTCCCCCCCTCTCTCTTGTCTAATTCCCTCCCTCTCTCTTGTCTAATTCCCTCTCCCTCTCTCTTGTCTAATTCCTCCCTCTCTCTCTTGTCTCATTCCCTCCCACTCTCTCTCTTGTCTAATTCCCCCTCTCCCTCTTGTCTAATTTCTCCCTCTCTCTCTTGTCTAATTCCCTCCCTCTCTCTCTTGTCTAATTCCCCCACTCTCTTGTCTAATTCCCCCACTCTCTTGTCTAATTCCCCCCCTCTCTCTTGTCTAATTCCCCCCCTCTCTCTTGCCTAATGCTCCCTCTCTCTTGTCTAATTTCTCCCTCTCTCTCTTGTCTAATTCCCCCACTCTCTTGTCTAATTCCCTCTCTCTCTGTCTAATTTCTCCCTCTCTCTCTTGTCTAATTCCCTCCCTCTCTCTTGTCTAATTCCCCCCCTCTCTTGTCTAATTCCCCCCCTCTCTTGTCTAATTCCCCCCTCTCTCTCTTGTCTAATTCCCCCCTCTCTCTTGTCTAATTCCCTCTCCCTCTCTCTTGTCTAATTCCCCCCTCTCTCTCTTGTCTAATTCCCTCCCTCTCTCTTGTCTAATTCCCCCCTCTCTCTCTTGTCTAATTCCCCCCTCTCTCTCTTGTCTAATTCCCCCCTCTCTCTCTTGTCTAATTCCCCCCCCTCTCTCTTGTCTAATTCCCCCTCTCTCTCTTGTCTAATTTCTCCCTCTCTCTCTTGTCTAATTTCTCCCTCTCTCTCTTGTCTAATTCCTCCCCCTCTCTCTTGTCTAATTCCTCCCCCTCTCTCTTGTCTAATTCCCCCCTCTCTCTTGTCTAATTCCCCCCTCTCTCTTGTCTAATTCCCCCTCTCTTTGTCTAATTCCCCCCTCTCTCTTGTCTAATTCCCCCTCTCTCTTGTCTAATTCCCCCCTCTCTCTTGTCTAATTCCCCCCTCTCTCTTGTCTAATTCCCCCCCTCTCTCTTGTCTAATTCCCCCCCTCTCTCTTGCCTAATGCTCCCTCTCTCTTGTCTAATTTCTCCCTCTCTCTCTTGTCTAATACCGCCTCCCTCTCTCTCTCTCTAATTTCCCTCCTCGCTCTAAATCCTCCCCCTCTCTCAAATTCCCCCCTCTCTCTTTTCTTAATCCCTCTCTCTCTTGTCTAATTCCGCCCCCCCTCTCTCTCTGTCTAATTCCCCCCCTCCACCCCCTCTCTGCCTAATTTCCCATCTGGCCTTCAACACAGCAAATATCATAATAAATAAATAATCTACAGATAAACAAGCCTTTACACAGCATCACGTTTAAAAGTTCAATTCCAGGGCCTCAGCAATATTGGAAAGTCAACACATCAATGTTTACTATTGTAGTGCACAGCAGGATCCCACAAACAGCCCCACGAGGGACAACGCCACACTGGAGAATCCCCAGATCCTGTCTGTCTGCCTCTCTCATAATGAGGCTTCTCCCAATCTGTTCCCCCTCCACACACTATTTCCCTCCATCTCCCCTCTTTTCCACCTCCCTCTCTCTCTGGTTCTCACATGCTGGAATATGGAGAGGGAGAGAGAGAAAACACCACTTTCCCTGTCTCTCTCTCTCACTCCATCATTAATAATACAGACCCTGAAACTAATACATGGTCTGGAATGAATACAGACCCTGAAACTAACACATGGTCTGGAATTAATAACAGAGCCTGAAACTAACACATGGTCTGGAATTAATACAGACCCTGAAACTAACACATGGTCTGGAATTAATACAGACCCTGAAACTAACACATGGTCTGGAATTAATACAGACCCTGAAACTAACACATGGTCTGGAATTAATACAGACCCTGAAACTAATACATGGTCTGGAATTAATACAGACCCTGAAACTAACACATGGTCTGGAATTAATACAGACCCTGAAACCAATACATGATCTGGAATTAATACAGACCCTGAAACCAATACATGGTCTGGAATTAATACAGACCCTGAAACTAACACATGGTCTGGAATTAATACACACCCTGAAACTAACACATCGTCTGGAATTAATACAGACCCTGAAACTAACACATGGTCTGGAATTAATACAGACCCTGAAACTAACACATGGTCTGGAATTAATACAGACCCTGAAACTAATACATGGTCTGGAATTAATACAGACCCTGAAACTAATACATGGTCTGGAATTAATACACACCCTGAAACTAATACATGGTCTGGAATTAATACAGACCCTGAAACTAACACATGGTCTGGAATTAATACACACCCTGAAACTAACACATGGTCTGGAATTAATACAGACCCTGAAACTAATACATGGTCTGGAATTAATACAGACCCTGAAACTAACACATGGTCTGGAATTAATACAGACCCTGAAACTAACACATGGTCTGGAATTAATAACAGAGCCTGAAACTAACACATGGTCTGGAATTAATACAGACCCTGAAACTAACACA